>JADLZL010000807.1:0-22395 GCA_015844335.1 Chrysopogon serrulatus | reverse complement strand
TTGGCAATTAAACAAATGCCTCAGAAAAACTAATTAAAAACTATTAGATTACCAAATATGTGAAACTCAAAAGCACTACCAGTAAATAATAGATGCACTAAACCTACCACCAAAAACGGGAAACTCACGCAGGCAGTAGACTCGAAAGCAGACACAGATCTTAACAATTATACTGTTGCCTTTTGAATTCACATGTTCGGACGAAAATTAACAGAGCCCAATGTAAAAGAAGTATTTCTGTAACATAAAAACTGAAAAGCGAGTAGTCTCGCGCTAATGCTTACCGGCACATACTGAACAAAAATTGACTGCTTGCCTGTTGCCCGCAGGTGGTTGGCATTTCTAGTATAACCTAGAGGGTAAAGGTAACGCACAATGAAATCATAATTATGAGCAGAAAAAGATTTGTGATCAAACCCTGTAGATCTTGGGCGCCAGATTAGATATATAGAAGGAAATAATAATAATGGAGAGGATACAAACCATAAGGTTGAAAACTCAAAAATAGATATAGGACATTAGGGATTGCAGCACAATGGGATCTAGGACTGGATCTACCAGTGAACTCGAAAGAAGTAAAGTAACAAATCTCCCAGTAGGGCAGATGAAGTAAGAAGCGTCCAAATGCCGATTAAGAGTTGGAAAAATCACAAATTCATCTCGAGCTTGAGCGAAAAACCACTTCATCTTGAGCTTGAAGTCCCAGCGAATCAAACAAGGAAATTAAAAAGACGAGCATCTATTGTTGAAAAGGAAAACTATGACCCAGGTAGAATTGCATCTATTAGGACCCAAAAATGAAAACAAAAATAATCTAGGAGAGATGAAGGAGCGCAAAATGTCGACCCGAAGCTTGAAGACAAAACACGTGCAAAATCATCTAGATAGAGAGAGAGGAGGCAGGGAGAGAGGGTGAGAGAGTGCCGGATCTTGGATCTGAGTGGGACTTGACGGAGGGAGAGAGAGAGAGATGACGTCAGATCTGGAGGGGAGAGAGAAGCAGAATGGGCAAAGAGAGCAGAACCAGCAAGAGAGAGAGGGCATGAGCAGTGAGAAAGAGTAGTGCGAGGGTGAGATGGGAGAAGAGAGAGAGGACGAGTGAGAGAGGGAGGAGCGGCGAGGGGAGGGAGACGGAGAAGAGAGGGGGACGGAGGAGGGAGAGAGGGGACGGGACGCGGCGGCGCAGGTGGTGCGGTGACTCGTGAGGAGGAAAGACGATGCGGCGGCGAGGCGGAGGAGACGCACGCGGCGGCGACGGGAGAAGAAAGGAGCATGTGTGAAAGAAAACTCACAGGAGAGTACATGCTAGTCACGGAGGTGAATTCGTGCAGCTGTCAGGATGTCAGATCGAAAAATACAGTAAGTGTTAGAAAAATCATATACGCCATGAATACCATGCGTCTCAGTAACTCGAGGCACACATCTCAAAGCGAGACTCGAAATCGGACGCATGTGGGAGCATGTGCTCCTAAGAGCAAAATCCGCTTCCTTCGTAAGTTGTTAGTGTGTAGCATAGTACCCGGTGGTGGTGTTAATATTAGTATTATGTTATTTAGCTCGCCTTCCACATGTAAAAACCGAGGACCAGATATCCAATGGCATGCTGTCATGTTGTACTACCCATATATGTATTGCGTACGTGGATATCTTAGCTTTAGCTCCCCACTATATAGTGTTCCACTACGTAGGAAAGAAATCATCCCAACTGCGCTACCTACCCACCCAGGCAGCTATCGTATTGCAAGTTGGTTGGTCCTCACTTTATTTGAGTGCGATAATACAAGGGTCATATTATGCAAACTCATCCCATATGATTACTAAGACAGGTGTGCATGCGTGACTCGATGGGCCGGACAAAGTACAATGGAACGCAAGCTTAGAGTCAGACAGTCACAAGATGTGTGGGTATATGCATGCAATATATAAATCATATATATCGTAGCATAGCTCTATATATTTGCACATATATATAGGCATATAATACTCTCAGCTAGGAAACGTGCGGCGAACGCATCATTCCGTTTCTTCATTGCCGGAGCAGGAGCACGCCAGATCGCGAGAAGACTCCTCCAAAGCGGCATCTGCGCATGCCATAACTGCCATGACGACTGACCCACTACTACACCTCTTTACTACTATGAGGTCCCGCAACACTCCAACATGGGACTTATTGTAGGGGGAGCTGTTTGACTTTGGACCTCGGGTCTGGCACGTGCAGCTTCCTGCCGCGCGCGCCTGGTGCTTCGTGGATGACGATTCCAGTCCAACCAATCCACGGCAACGCCGCGTGCTGCCTTATTATTAGGCCAAAACCCAAACGTCTGCAGATGCATCACCTGGACCTCGACCTGACGCTATCGTGTTGAGTTTTGCGTTGCGTGACTCAGACTCGGTTTGACGCTTTCTGCCGCCGTCGCTATAGTTTTCCTCCCTGGCTCCCCTGCCATGAGTTTCCAGACGGCTTCTGTAGCTCTCCTCGGCCCTTGTCTCGCGCTTCATTCATTCATCATTTGGCATGCATGCACGCGTTCAGATTCTCTTTAGGGCCCCTCGGTCATCAATTGATTAATAATAACCATTCATCTTATTAGCTAGTGCTTATCAGTCGCTTAAATAAGATCTCACAACAATATCTTTTTCATCCTTTATACATCATTCTTATCTTATGTATATTCATGCACCCTATCAGTATTCGGCCGGGCAAAGTCTGCACCAAATTATACGCAACTGAGGCAATTGTTCGGTTCTGTGACGGACTAACCGTGACGTGAGAGTACATTGTTCTGTTATGCACTAGGATCAGAACCCTCAACAATTGATATTTAAATCTCAACAATTGGAAATGTAAATCACCGTTATGTGACAGGATCATGTGACTGATGATTACGCATATTATTATATATTGTATATCTACGTACAGTCCACTGCATATCCTTGAGTACGCTGATCACTGTAAAGAGGTGAATACGAGTGCACTCAAATAGGGTACGGTTTAATTCAGCGAATGATACCGTTGGATCAGTATCGAGCTACCGATTGCTAATAAATGTTGATTATAAACATGAATACGTTGATGAGACTAACGCTAAATTAATCTGTTTATTAGCCTTCAATTATCTCCAGAACATGCATCTGTACCCAACTATTGCGACTGATTTGCATAGAGGGAACGGAAAAATTAAAATACCACCCTAAGAGATCGAAGTGAAGCTTTTACCCAGACTACTCCTATTGTCGTCATGAAGCCTGTAAAGTCGGTTATAAGTTAGCTGGGTTTAGGCCTTCGACGTTAGGTCACCGATTCTCTTTCTCCACCAACAATCAGCAAGGTCCAGTTTCAAAAACAACCAGCAAGGTCTATCAGCTGTTGTAATAAAAGTGCATCTTCTTGTCTCGTAGGAGGTACTATATGTATCCGTTGCTGGTTTGACCCTGCACATGCCATGCTTCTTCACTCTCCAATTCCATTGTCCGGTCAGGCTCCATTTCGAAAGCGCCCATCGCCATCTTCCACCTCGAGAGACTCAGGAAAGCGCGCGGCGCAAGTGCGCAACGCATCACAAATCACAAAGTCTGGTGGGGCCTGCACCACACCCACAGCCCAGATCCCCAGGGAGGGGCGCTGGTCAACTGCCAGCCTCGCTCCATGGGCCGATTTTTGGTGAGTGTGGAGCTTTCATGGGCCAAACCCATCTTGTACCAGTCGCCGTTTCCTTCCCTCACAGCCCGCACGCGGCAACCATACGTGGCCTTCTAGCCCATTTTAGTTGGATCTGGGCCCGTTTGGTCTAGTAAACCTTTTCTTTTTCTTTTGTCTTTGTCATGAATGGAAAACATATACAGACAGATGCAGTAGCGTAGTATATACTAGCGTCCAATCCTTGAGCAAATACAGACGTGCAGGCGCAGTCAGGGTATATGTAGTGTACTCATACGGTAGGAAACTACAGTACTGTACGGTAGGAGCAAATAGTCTCAGCACAGCAGCAGGCAGATCCAGCACATTGATGCCACTCGCTGCAGCAGCCTGCAGGCCAACGCAAGGATGAGATCTGATCTGAGCAGCGAATCCAATACAGGTAGCGTACAGTGCTGCGTACTACTACGTCCTGGTAGTAAACCCGTGAGGTCATATCTATTCTGGTCTGCCGCCGTGACATCGCCATGAATCCCGGCGTTTAAGAGCTCCGCCTGCCGCCGGTCAGGCAGGCATTCATCAGCTCCGGCGTGACGCACAGTAGCTCCTCCTTTGCTCCCTCCCTCTCCGCAGTGCTCTAATCTCAGGGGGTGTTTGATTCCTCCCAAAAATTTTTCCCCGTCCCATCGAATCTACACACACATATACTGGAAAGATTAAATGTAGTCTAAAAATATAATTAATCAGATAGATTGCGATAACTTTTACTAGCATGTAATCTTTTTAAACCTAATTAGTCCATGATTCGACAATGTGGTGCTACAAGAAACATTCACTAATAACGATTAATTATACTTAAAAATTTTATCTCATCATTTTCCTCGACAAGTTCTCGTAATTTATATTAGTGATTCAAACCCCTTCCGACATCCCTCCAACATTCCAACGCGACACTGCGCAAAAACTTTTTTTCCACACCATCCAAACGCGCTCATTCTTGTGGATCGATGATGCAGTTACGACTCAACGTGACCACACGAAACCAAGTAATTAACCTCGTCATCACTCGTTAGTACGGTCTCCATTGCCGCCAACCAGTAATAATAGTACTACTAGTAGTACTGCGGAGGATCCACCTGCTGAGGTTTCGAGAGCCGTGACTCTGAAAAGAGGTGCAAATGCATCTTCAGAGTCGGTCTTCAGAGTCCTGAAAAACATGCAGTAGTAGCGTTCAGTTTGAGAAGCAGTGGCTTGCCGTGCTGGCGCTGGACAAGACAAATCCTGAGAAATGGCACGAACAAACGACAGACAAGAGTTGAATTCGTGCCTACTCGTACACCAGTAGTACAGCTACAGCTGGAGCCATCAAACTTTGTGGCAGCAGACGCGGTAGGTGAGGAAGGTAAAGCACGCTCATCGTACTAGAGCACTACTGTGCTTCTGAGGACGCAGCAGCAAATGCCTGTCATCAGTGCAAAGCCAAGCTCATAAACCGGGCGGCCCAGACAGAGGCCCGGCCGAATCTATGGACAAAATTTCACTACGAGCCCAAACTTGAAGCGCCCTTTCCGGCTCCCTCCCTTGCTCGGTTCAAGTTCACTCATCGTCATCATGCCCTCCTTTCCCGTGTGCAGTGCAGTGAAGTGCAGGTGCAGCGAGCCAGCGACGCCGCAGCATCGGCTTGTTGTAGGCTCACCTGAGACACGGCCAGGAACGCCATGATTTCGGCGCAGCCGCGCGCAGCACAGATCGCGGGGCACGCGATGCTCTCTGCCGTGCCTCGCATGAGTACCAGGCCCCCTGTGTGTTGTGAAAATGTCCATCATATCACCAGTAGTACTGCGAGAGTCAAGAGCTTTGCCTGATGCGCTGCACACTGCACAGCAGGGGCTGCTGCGCAGACGACGATTCAATTCGCATTCATCGGGGACGAGATCGGAGAGTTTCGCGTCTGGGCGTTCACTGCTCAGTAATCGAGTGAACACGTATCGAAATTTCCGATGGTTTCCCAAAGTCCTAGTAGTAACACACAACGTTGTGCAAGCAGCCCGAACCTGATGAACTCATCGAAAGCTAAGAGCTTCACCACTTGTGCCCGCAGGCTTGGCAACTTGTCCGATCCCCCTTGCCAGCCGCCGGCCGCAGGGTGGGCGTGGTAGCGTAGACGACGACGATAGGCGTCGTCCACGATCGAGCACAAGATGAGCTGCTACTGTAGCTCGCAGCGGATTAACCCTGCATCCTGCTGCTGCAGAGTGCAGTGCAGGCATACACAGACATACGCATACCCCAATTAGCAATGAGCACTGCTTCCGGCATGCCCAACGGCTTAGCAGCTTGGCGAGTGTCCCGGCGACACGCATGCGCCGTCGACATCCGGAGAAGATCTCATTGGTGATTGGGTGTAGCGTGTAGGTGGCGATGGGCGTTCGCATTGCAAGCAGCGGAAAGTTTCATCGGTCGACACACAAAGCGCGGCAGCATGATCAGGTGAGAGGGATCCACCATGCGTGCTCCCTGTCAGGGCTAAAGCACGACCTGGTTCCCCGTCCACGGTCTGCAAACTCTTCTGCGGCATGCGGATGGATGGATTTGCCATTTGCTGCTAGTAGGCACAGCATGGTCCACGCGCTGAAGAACGCATCATATATGATCCTTGCAGGTGCGTATGTGCTTGATCATAGTATATATCGATTGCATGAGCCATGCTTGCCAAGCCCTCACAGAGTCATTAGCATGGACTGCTTGCTGCAGTCGCCTCGCAGAGTCATTGTTAACATTGGGACCCGTTCAGCCATATAATACTGCAGTAAATAGTACTCCCGGACGGTTAAAGAATGCTTCATGAAAATGGTCTAGGCCGGCCCGGTCTTTGGTCGAGCGTCATACATTCTGGAATACTTATTGGGTATCTCCGTAGTATCTGCTTCATAATTTTGTAGAGCGCGGAGTGCAGTAAAAACCGCGGAGAGAGAGAGAGAGAGAGAGAGAGAGGCAGAGTCAGCGGAGAGCAGACTTTCTTTGGCCTACAGCCAAGAGCTAGAGTTTGTGAACCGTCTAATATGGACTTCGCCTAAATTGAGGATTTCAAGTTATTTCAAAATAAATTTCAAAGTTCCATTCATGTGCGTACATGGAACACGGAAGAACTCGACTCTCTTTTTGGTGAACTCTTCCACCTTGACGCATGCACGGTTTACAGGAGCTCTTTTTCTTTTTTTTTCTCTCACACGGCGCCGATGAGAGAGAATTGGCCAGCTAAAAAATATAAGTAGTCACAATAAATGCTTGTTTTTGTTTTATTATGGTCACCAAAAACTCGTTTTACAAGTAGAGTGATATGGTTGCAAGACTCTTGCAGCCTGTAGGTTGCCTGACATAGGCATCCGATGGTTAAATCTTTCTGTAACGTTCACGTCAATAACTGACCTCCCAGAATGATTGGGGGTAAACGTCCGGCACCCAATCACAAATTCGGACAGGTGCCGCACGCCTCAGCCCACCACGCCTAACTCCGCCGCCGCCAACGCTCCATGAACCCCACTCCGCGGCCCGTGACCCTCCCCCCATTCCCCACCGTGCACGCGCGGCGGCAGGCGCGCTCGCCCTCTCCCTTCATCTCCCCACACGCGTGAGCCACCTCACCGGAGGGGAGAGGCGGCCAGCCGCTTCCGGCCGAGGAGCCCGCGCTCCTCCTCCTCGCCTCTCTCCTCTTTCCCTCTCTCTTACCTCCATAGGGATCTGGAAGGAGTGACGATGGTGCAGTCTGATGAGGTAGGTGGCGGATCATTCGGCCTCCCCTCCTTCCTCCTCTCCTCCTCCTTTTTTGATCCGCCCTCCTTTCCTCGTGCTTCTCTTTCTCCTCCCCTTTGGATCTATAGGATGTGGTAATAGCTAGGATTAGGCGACTTGTGCTTCTCTTTCTCACTCACCGCTTTGGATCACAACGCCTGGGATGTGATGATGGTAGTGTTCAGCTTTTTCGGGTTTACATTTGTCCTTTATGTTGCAATGGTTCTTTTTCAATGTTGCAAATGTATGATTTTGAAATTTTGCAAATGTCACTTTTTTTGTGGTTGTTGTAGCGAGCGTTTTACGATATTGTAGTATTAATGGTGAGATGTTGCAAAATTATTTTTGTTTGTTTTAAAGAGATTTTTTCGATGTTGCTGATAGATGTTTTTGTGGTTGTTGCAAATACACGTTTTCCGATGTTGTATTAGTGGTGAGATGTTGCAACAATTGTTTTTGCTTTGTTGCGCCAGATTTTTTTCCGATGTTGCGATCGGATGTTTTTTTTAATGTTGCAACAAATATTCTTTTTATGTTTTAGTTCATATCTCGCTTTGTTGCATTAGTTGTTCTTTTTCAATGTTGCAAAATAGCTTTCCTCCACATTGCAAATGGTGATTGGCGGGCTTATGGGGCGAGTTCACTAAGGACCCAGGTGCTGGGAGCCGACGAGGCTGAAGGGGCTGATCCCGCATTAGGGAGCAGGGGCGGGTTCTCAAGGCAGGAGCTGAGGAAGGGCGAGCAATTTGCGGCGGGAGTGGAGGAAGAGCACGGAGGCTTTTTTTCCTTAGGGGTGTCCTTGAGCATGGTCCGTGGAGGAAGGTTGCGGATGCTGGTGCGTAGGAGAGCGGAGTGGATCACGGCGTCGGACGCGGCGTCCGTGGCGGAAAGGTGGGGACGGGCGGGATTCTGCGACTGTCGGACGTTCATCCGTTACGGACGTCCGAACGGAAGCACGACCCTAACTTATAACTTATGGTTTTAACCTCACTACGTACGTACTGTGGACCATCCGGCATCAATTTAATGCACACTATCTAATTAGACCAAATTAAGGATAAGCTCGAAACTTGTTCAGTAGTACTAACGATTGATAGTACGTTTGAAAGAGATACTGTATGTAATGCCATTTTTTTTTGCACGGAGGTGGTATTATCTATCTATCTTTTGAGAAAAAATCTTTTTTTTCTTCTTCTAAGAGATGAGTACAACATGCATGGTCAAAAATAGTACGGACTATCTCCGTTTTCATTTTCATGGTCGATCATCGTACTCCTACCTTAAAAGAGGTGTGCTCAAGCTCAACGCTCAAGTAGTCGGACAAAAAAATAGAGATCGGCCGGGCGCATGCAACGAAGAAGGAAGGGAAGCAGCAGACAGCGTGCCGAGGGCTCGCACTCCTGGTCGGTCGCCGCGGCTCGGTCGTCGCGAAAGCTGGTAACGGTTAACCGCTGCGATGATTCGCCCCGGCTGGGGTCCCCGCAGGCAGGCATGCGGCACGCCGGGCACCGACCACCCGTGACCTTACGACAAGCGGATTCGATACGCAGAAAGGCGATCGATGACGAGAATCGATCGCGGCGTGCGTTGCGTGCCACGGCGACGCCATTGTTCTTCTTCGCGTCGATCCAGCGCAGCGCCTCCCCCGCGTCCGTGAGGCGTCATTGATGGACTGGGCTGAGACGAGGTTTAATTAATTTTGCTTGCTTAATTTGGAGCTGGGAGGCAGGCATGAGTTTTTATGGTCGCGATACCATGCAGCTGTTGCCGGAGTGTCTGCAGCACATGGCACATGGCGGCAGCAGCATGGTGGCACGGTTCCTGAGGATGGCGCGCTGAGGCGCTGTCGCCGTCGCCGTCGCCGTCGCCGTCGCGCGGTGATGATTGGCGGCAGCACGGGCGGGGCACAGCATACAAGCGGTGCGGCCGGGCGGCGGAAAAGGCAGCGGGGGCTCTGCTTCGCCGCTGGGCTAGCTACCTCCCGCGGCTTTCCGTGCCTAGTAATAGCCTGCTGCTTTCGTGCGCCGGCGCCGGCGTGGAGGGTAGGGACGGAGTGCAGAGGAAAGGCTAGCGATCCAGGGACCCAGAACGCGGACCACCCACCGGAATTCGGCCTTGGCCCTCCTCCGGTGGGCGCGCGCAACGCATGCCGAGCCGGGGCCCTCCCAGAAGGGAGAAGATGCGATCTGATTTTTCTTTCCTCCCGATACTTCTTCCAGATCCTGATGGAGCCCTTCGTAGGCCTTGACCGGATTATCCTAAATCTCCTCCTCCTCCGGGCGTTAAGAGCGTTCCACTGGTGGGTTCGAATCCGCCTCACCAAAAAAAAAAGGTCATGGCAAACAGGATGGACTTGGTTCTTTAAAAAAAAAAAAATTACCTCCTTCGTCTCCTGATGGTGGATAGATTCAGTTTTGCACTCCATTTACTCAGAACTAACTAATTTCTTCAATGAGTATAAATAAATAGATTCCTATTTTGCATTTTAGTCGAGCTTCAACTTCTATAATCCGTGTTTGTCAAATTTTTTAAATTTGATAAATTTTATAGAAAAGAGTATCTACATCTATGACATAAAATAAGTACAATATCTTTTTAAAAATATATTATACGATAAATTTAAGAGACCTTTTACAATATTTATGTTCTGGACCAAAATAAGGGCCCCTTTTGTGAAAGCCCAACAAACGTAAAAACTGCCCAAAGAAGCCGCCCCAATTACTTTACTCCGCCACGACTCCGTGTTGCACCAAAGCAAGCGCATGGTCTCCACCATCCAAGCCCCCCAGCCGCCCCGGAAGGCTCCCTGTAAGCACTACTGCTCCCGCCTTGCCCGAGCCCCCCGCCTGGCCTTGACGAGGCTCCCGCCCGCCTCGCCCGAGCCTTCAACAAGTGGTGGGCTCCTCGGACGAGCCTCCACTCGGCCCCGCCCGAGCCCCCTACGATCAGCCTCGACGGGATCGCTGGCCACCCAGTATTGTCAAAGCCGTGACCAATCGATTTGACGACATCTACCACACCTGCCGCCTCTTATGTCCCGTGTGGGCGCCCACGCCCGGTAGGGATGGACGCCGTCCCTGCCGCGACCCACACCGGCATTCATGCTTACGCAGCCTCCACAAGGAAGGCCTCGCCGCCATCGTGGGACGCCGTGCCGCCTAACCTCTCTCGATAAGTCCTGGCCGCCGGGTGCCGGGCACCGCCCGCCACGCCGAGCAACGACTACCGACGCCACCTCCGGACGGGAGAAGATCGGACGCCCCTCCGGCCAACCAACAGCCCCACCCCTCGTGAGCTCCCCGAGCCCGGATGGGCGATCACATGGCTGACGATCATCCGCGGTCGCTCCAACCACTCCTCAGACGACAACGAGCCCGAGGCCCCCGAGCCTCGATTCTCGTAAAGTGGTCAAAGCTACAAAGAAGCTGCTGTGGCTCTGACACCCTCCATCACGCCTCCACCAACTCCGAACAGGATTCGGCCGCCATTTCGACCAACGCAGCAGGCTGACATAAGGCCGCCTCCGTCAATGCTCACATGGACAGCCGCCCACTCCGGAGTCATGATGAGGGAAGAGGATGGCCCATGACCTCGGCCGCCAAAGACGACCTTCTTTCTCTCTTGAAGGCCCACCTCCCTTACGACTATAAAAAGGGGGAGGACGAGAGCCTGTGAGATGAAACACAAGCCCGATATTGGCACTCGACTCAATCATTCTGGTGAAGACTTGGGACCCCTGCCCCTCTCTCACCCGCTTTTGTACACCCTACTCCCCATGCACTTAGGTGCAAGATAATACAAGAACTCCTCTCCCCTGACCGGACGAGGGGTCTTCTCTGTTCGAACCAAAGATAAATCCTTGTGTCCATCTTGCACACCATCCGGAGTTGGGAGCACGTGATCACAAATTCACTCTGGTGCTGGGGCCACCAGGCTCTAGCATCCTGGCGCTTGGCGCGCCTGGGCTCTCCGGCGTGCCGCCTCTTCCCGCCCAAACCTCCTGATGGCCGTGACGTCGCGAACACGACACCTCACGGGGGCCTTTTCAGCCCCAACTTTCCTCCCCAAATGGCCGGAGCCGGGACCCCGATCCGTTCGGGTTCGAAACCATGTCGACAGCACCCGCTCGACATGGAGCTCCTTCCGATCAAGGTCGTGGACCTCCTGACGAGAAGCCCCCGGGCGACCCATCGCCGGCTCCTGGGCGCAGAGGCACCGGGAGGTGCTCGCACCTCGCCAAGCAAGACGGCGGATTTCGCCACGACGCCGCCGCTTGGAGTGGGACCTAACGACGCTTCACCGGGTGACGCCTCCCCACGGCGACGACTCGGGCCGCCGTCATCGCTACAATGCTTGGCATGGCCAAATGCCGCAGCCTACGCTGCTGTTGGTCTCCACCACCATGGGAGTCCGGGGAGGCGCCTGCCGGCCGGGCGGCATCCACGGAGCCTCGGCGCGACATCCCCTCGGCGGACCGATCCATGCCTATGAGGAGTACCCCATCAGCAGCGGAGCGGTGTGACTCCTCAAGGCGCACGCTAGGCCCACCTCGATCCGGCATTACCTCGAGGCTACTGAGCCTAGGGGTTCATCCCGAGCACGCCCGCCTCTGGCTACCCCGATCCCGACTCCCCTGACGACATGTACTGACCCGACTCGCGAAAGTGCTTCCACGTGAGATCGGGCGACCTCGGCACCGGGCGGCAACAAATGATGACGCACTGACCGAGATCGAGATCCTAGGCATACCGTCGTGCCCACCCCTGTGGTTACGACTCCCCAAGGGATCCAGTGCACCTCACGACCACATGGCCGGGGAGCAGCAGACTCGCCGCTAGGGCCCCGCCGAGGGCCGAGGGCCCGGAGGCCACACCTCGTGAGCCACGCCGACCCACCATCGAGCAGATTCAGCGAAGCCGGAGCTAAAGCTCGAACACGACTGCCTTCGCCTACGGCAGTAAGATAGACGCTGCATTTAGTAGGCCACCGCTGCGCGCAACCCGAGCCTGCGCCGGCAACGCGCCCCGCAACGCTCACTCGTAGGATTGTCAACGACAAGGGGGCGAGCCCCTTCCCTCGCTCTTCCAAGCAGCGAGCTGGGAACGCCGCCGCCGCCTCTTCTCGCCCGAGCGATGCCGGGAGTCCTCTACTCCCGGGAGGGGCGCAGATCCGCGACGAGATGCGGGGCTATATCGAGACCGCCGCAGCCCAAGAAAGCCGCAAGTCTCACTCTCACGCCAAGCAAGCAGGACGAGGAGCCCGAGGACGCCCCCTCGTGAGGAGCGGGGAGGCCTCGGCCCACCCTGACCCTCGTGGAGACCCAGCTATGAAGCGCATCCAGACAGACATGCAGCCTCGACGACGGGCGACACGCTGCAACGCTATCAACGGTGCCAGCGAGGGGGCAAGGGCACAAAGCCGAACGCGACCGCCACCGCAGGGCGGGCAGCGCGACACGATGAGGACCACGATGACGCTGACCCCGGCCTCGAGCCTTTAGTCGAGATCCGCAACGCCGGGGTTTCCTTCCTGCCTGGCCACCGCCAACCTCACCAAGTACTGGGAGAAACGAATCCCGAGGTGTGGCTCAACGACTACCGCCTCGGCATGCCGCTAGGTGGCGCGGACGATGACCGGCTCATCATCCGCAACCTCCCGCTCACCTCGGGGGACTCGGGCCATGAAGCTTGGCCGAGCACCTCCCGACCGCACAATCCGCGATTGGTCCGATCCGTCAAGGTTTCGGGGGAATTTCCAGGCACATACGTGCGCCTGAAACTCATGGGACCTCCCACCGCCGCTAGAAGTTTCAACGAGCCGCGGACTTCATCCGCCGCTTCCAAGAAGTGCACCGAGCTACCCAACGCTGTCTAAGATCGCCATCATCGCATGCTCCTAGATGGAACGACCCGTAAGAGCTAGTCCACGAAGTTGGGTCGGAAGATGCCCTCCACCGCCAACGAGCCGCTCGAGGGTAGCCATGAACTTCGGCTCCCTGCGAGGAAGCTTGGGGCGATCTTTTCGCGGGGCGCCAACGACAAGGGCAAGCGGGCAGACGAAGGAGCCGAGGGAGCAAAGAACCCGCAACCCTAAGAAGAACAAAAAGGGGCGAGGGGGGGAAGCAAGGCAAGAAGGAGGAGGACTCCGAGGATGACCTCGCCGCCGCGGCCGACCGCAAGGCACCTCGAGGCCCCCCTGAGCCCTGGCTTTGACGACATGCTCAAGAAGCCTTTGTCCCTTCCACAAGTTCCCCCTCAAGCACACCATGGGGAGTGTGACTTGGCTCCCGATTCTACCGTAAGCTCCCTCCACCCGAGGACAAGAAGAAGAAAGAGAAGGAGGATGAAGGCAAGGGTGACTGATTCCTGAGGTCCCTCGATGTCTTCATGGTCATTATGCCTCCCCGCCGAACTTCTCCCCACGCCAGACAAGCGAGCCGAGAGTGTTCTCTTGCGGCGCCCACGCCACGCCGCAAGACTGACGTGGTCCAGACGCCATCACCTATGGCCTTGACGACCACCCGCCCCACGTGCCAAACCTAGGGAAGATACCTGCTTGTGGTGGACCCCCGCATCTAACGAACGTCCCACCAAGGTGCTGATGGACGGCGGTATGCCCTCAACATCCTCTACTCCAAGACCCTCAAATTTATTGGGAATGGAGCGCCCGCCTCCTCCGACCCTCTTAACTCCCCTTCGTAGCATCGTGCCGTAAGCGCTTGGCCCCTTGGGCAGATCGATCTTCCCGTTGTCTTCTGACACCGGGCATACTACCGCAAGGAGGTCATCACCTTCGACGTGGTCGACTTCCGAGGAACCTATCACGGCATCCTCTGACGCCCCGCTGCAGTTCATGGCAGTCCCGAACTACACGCACCTCCTCCCTCAAGATGCCGGCCCCAACGGCGCCATTACCGTTGGCTCCTCCCTACGAGCACACATTCAATCAAGGACGGAGGCCGGCCGAACACGCCGAGGCTGGGCCGCCTCCGAGGCCCTCGACTGCAAGCGCCACCGCACCTTCGAGCCGCTTGATGGGGCGAGGGAGGTCCCCGCTTGACCCCCCTCCTCCTCGTCCGCAAGACTGGCAAGATCTGCGTGACTTCGACCCTAAATAGAAGTCGTGTTTGCCGACTTTCTCCGCCGAACATCGACATTTTCGCGGAGTCCCCACATGCCAAGCATTCCGAGGGATGTCGCCGAGCACTCCCTTGATATCCTGCCGGGTCCGCATCGAAAGCGCCTGGCCGATCTCGATGAGGAGAAGCGCAGACCATCTGGCAGGAGGTGAACAACCTTTTGGCTGCCGCATTCATCAAGGAAGTGTTCCATCCCGAGTGGTTGTCTAATCCTGCATCGTCAGAAGAAGAGTGGGAAATGGAGATGTGTAGACTATACCGCTTAAATAAAGCATGTCCAAAAGTCCTTTTCCCTTACCACGACGATCGATAGTTGACTCCACTTCGTGGTGTGAACTCTTATCCTTCCTTTTGATGCTTACTGGCTACCACCAAATAAAGATGAAAAGAATCCGACCAAATCGCTGACGGCCTTTCATCACCCCGCTCAAAGATGTAATCGCTACGTGACGATGCCCCTTCTGACTCGTGAACGCAGGGGCCACGCACGGGGGTGCATGCTGGGCGCCTTCTACGACCACATCGGCGAAACTGTAGAGGCCTACGTCGACGACATCGTGGTCAAGACCAAAAGCCGACGACCTCATCTCTCGACCTCGATCGCTCTTCCAAAGCCCAAGACCAAGAGCTCCAAGCTCAACCCCCGAGAAGTGCCTTCTGAGTCCCCCCTGAGGCATGCTCTTGGGGTTCATCGCCTCCAAACGCCATAGAGCCCAACCCGGAGAAGGTGACCGCGGTGACGAGCATGGGGCCGATCAAAGATCCGGGGCGCAAACGAGTCAAGGGCGCCTTGCGGCCCTCAGCTTCATCTCACGGCTCTACGAGAAGGGCTTGCCCTATACCGCCTCCCCGAGAAAGTCCGAGCACTTCTCTCGGACCTCCGAGGCCTGTGAGGCCCTCGATAAGCTCAAAGTTGCCCTCACCGCCTCGATACTGCCCCCCGGGCTGATGATGAGCCTCTCCTCCCCAGACAAGCCGCCATGATTTACCCAAGTGGTCAGCGTAGCCATCGCTGCCGAGAGGCGGAGGAGGGCCACTTCCGCCGGGCCTGCAGGCCGGTCTACTGGCTGCCGAGGAATTGTCCGAGACCAAGACCCGCTACCCAAGCAGATCCGTAAGTCGCTTCTACGCCTGTGTCCTAACTTGGCGCAAGCTATCCGCACTACTTCGACGCCCACCCAAAGGATTTGTGGTCCTCCTTCCCGTTAGGAGAGATCCTCCGTAACCGGGAGGTCTCTGGGCGGGTCGCCAAGTGGTCCGGCGAGCTTATGGGAGAGACCCTCTCCTACGCCAAGGAAAGCCATCAAGTCTCAAGTCTTGGCGGATTTCCTTACGGAGTGGACCGACACACGCCGCCACCACCTCATCTCCAAATTTAATGTCGACCATATACTTCGACGGGTCCTTGATGAAGACCGGGCCGGGCGCCGGCCTCCTCTTTCTCGCCTCCCCACGGAGTGCATATGCGGTAATGAAGTTCGCCTCCATTTCCCCAAATACAAACAATATATGGCACGAGGGTCCGCTTCAACGCCCCAAGATCGCATCGAGCTCTGGCGGCAAGCGCCGACGTCCGAGGGGACTCGCAGCCATCGACCGTGTCATGAAGGGACTCGAGTTGCCACGGGCCCCAAGATGGACGATACCGCAAGGCGATGCGCGCCTTGGAGATAGGTTCGATGGCCTTGAGCTCAACCACGCCGGCTCGAGGCACAACGGGGCGACCTAACCCCGCCAAGACGCTGGAGAGCCCCCCGGCCCGCCCGACGCCTTCACCAAGGGACCTGTTGCCCCCCTACCAATCTCGAAGGATCTGAGGAGGCCTCTGAGAATCGATCCGACCCCCTGGGGGCCGGAGAAACTCCCAAAGTCCCCTCTCGCATCCGAGACCCTCTCTGCTTTCCAGGCGCCTCGGCCTAACACCGAGGTCATGGAGATTGACGGAGGGGACCTAGAGCCCGAGCCTCCAAGCCTGACCGGAGGAAGCCATACCGACCGATCGTCCGAGAAGTACTCCCCGAGGACTTCAACCAAGCACCGCATCGCGAGAAGAGCAAAGTCCTACGTCAAGTATTGAGGACGACCCTACAAGCGAAGCCCGCCGGGGGTCTTGCAACGATGCATCACGGTCAAGGAGGGCCTCGCGCTAGTCCGCAGATTCACGCCGGCGATGCGGTCATCACGCCGCTCCACACTCCCTCGCTTGCAGCCCTCCGGCTGTGGGTTCTACTGGCCGATCACGCTGTCACCGACGCCACCGAGGTGGTGCGCACTGCCAAGGTTGCCGCAGATTACGCCAAGGCCGACGCACGTGCCACCTCGTGCACCTGCACCATCCCAATCACATGGCCCGCCAGCATGGGGTTTGACCTGGTAGACCCCTCAAAAGGCGCCTGGGGCTTCACTCATCTCGGCTGCCGCCATCGACAAATTCTCCAAGTGGATCGAGGCGCGCCCGTCACCAACATCCGGTCCGAGCAAGCGGTTGCTCTTCTTCACCGACATCATCCACCGCCGGAGTCCCAAACTCCATCATCACCGACCACGGCACCCGGCCTCACGGGGGCGAAGTTCCGAGCCTTCTCGCGACAAACACCGATACGAATTGTCTCGTCCTCGATGGCGCACCCTGCACGAATCCGCAAGTGAAGCGGGCCAACGGGATGATACTCAAGGGCTCAAGCCTCGGATCTTCAACAAGCTCGACAAGTTCTGCAAAATGTGGCTCGAGGAGCCCCCTCAGTCCTCCTTCCTGGAGCCTCGTAACGACGACGAGATCGTCCTGGGAGATGCAAGATCAAGGGAGAGATGCAAGAGATTACGAAAAGCCATTTAAGCATAAGGCCTCGACGGGCCACAACACAAAATATCATTCAAACAAAAATAACACAAGATCTTTTCTTTACAAGGGCACTTGGGGCCCAGGCCGTAGGGTCTACTCGAGGGCGTCCGGCGCCAAAGATCTTGGGCAACGGCATCCACGGCTTCGACACCCACGCGGGGCAAATACGGCACCTGAAACCGCAAATTCTGGCTGTCCTCCTGAGGAGTGGAGACGACAAATGCCGCGAAGATGTCCACCAAATAAGGAAGGGCTCCACTCTCCTCCTCCTCGACGACGGAAGCGAAAGCACCACCCCGGGCTCATGTCCCATCTCCTCCTCGGCCACGACTAGCTCCTCGCGATCCGACGGAGGTCGAGCCGGGTATTGGACATGGTCACAAGCGAGCGTATGCGACACGCCGACTGAGGGCCCCTGTGGCATGCACCTCCATCCGGCGGTGGCACCGCAGCCCAAAGCGCCACCAAAGTTGCTCCCACCGCGGCCCTTCGGCTCTCCACCACAAAGACGATGGTCGTGGCCTCCTCACAGCCGTGGTGTCGAGCTCACCTCGCGCCGAGTTGTAGGCGGCTCTCGCGACGCGGTGAGGTTTCCTCCAGCCTCGCCGTCCCCGACCTTTTAAGCTCTGCAATAACCCGAGAGTGAAACTCTCGATCAACGCAAAGCATGCATGACAGCCTACCAGGTGCTTACCTTGCAATTGATCACTGAGGGACTCGTTGTCGAAATCCCCTCGCATGAGCTCGCCTTTCATCTTGGCGCACTCATCGGCAAGGACCTTGTAATCGCCTCCGTGGTCTCCACTTTTCTGGATGTGGTCTTGATCGAGTCCGCCGAGCGAGAGGCCTCGCGAGCATGGCCTCCTTTCTCGCCCGGAGTCGGTGCCGAGGCTCGTGGGCGTGATTCGCCACGACCTCCTCGGGCAAGGGTGGCGCCCTCGCTGCCGACGCTCGGCCAGCCTGGCGACGAGGTGGCGGGAGCTCGAGCCTCGCGCCCTTTCTCCGACAAAGTCGCCGCCACCGGGCCACCTGCCCTTCGTCAAGGAGCTCGTTGCTGAGGCCGGCCGACGCCCTGAGAAACCTTTGACTTCCCGCCGACGCCATGAGATCCTCACGTGCACGCATCACCCCAAATGATTAGCCATCGAAAAAGCCTCGGAGGATAAGAGCCATTGGCGATCACTTACCCGGCGTGGGGAGCTCCATGCCCAGCCCCGATGCAATGGTCCGGCGGCCTCCTCGCACGGCCGACGATTGCATCACGCCGCACCTACGTGTCTCCCCCGGGCGCCGCCCAGCGACAAGACCTCCTTCCCATCCGGGTCGGGCGCCCTTCCAGACGAGCCGGTCTCGCCATCGTACTTTCATGGCGCCTCGGCCCCTCGGGGCGGCCGATCCTCCCGCCTCGGCTGCCTCTGCGCATACCGCCGAAGCGCCTCCGCCGGCGCCACGACGCCCCCGACGGGCGCCTCGCCCGCTGCTCTCGGCGGCTTCTCCGTGGGTCAGGTACCCGCCCCTGGCGGCACGATCCGGTGCGAGACGGGCGGCGCCTGCTCGTGGTCAGGTAGCAAAGAACTACGCGCGGTTTTTCCGCTGGCCTCCCTACTGACGCTGGGCTCTGGCTCCGGCAACGCAGCCTGAGGTCCACCTCCTCGGCCTCCTGAGCGAAGCCTCCGCACAGGCCAAGTGCCCGCTGGGCTGACTTTCGACCGGGCTGGCTCCACCTGGCCGCGCTCTCCATCCTCCGACGGACGCCCGCTGCCTCTCATCTCCATAGCCGAGGGCCGCTCCTCTGGCGGGACAGCCTCCGGGCCGGTCTTTCTCCTTCCTCCGTCCTCACGCCTCGATGGTGGAGCCGAGACTCACACTTCCCGCCCCCACCGCAAACTGCCTCGGGAACGAAGCGGCGCCAGATCCACCGCGGCCCGGGCGCTTTCAGTGCTATAGATGGAGAAGCGAGTAATGTCAATCGAGGGGGAACAGCGAACACCGTAGGCGGCGACAAGGCACGAAGGCCACTTTACTCACAGACTCAATCTTGGCGCCGGGACCGACCCCCACCCGAGGGTAGAGCCTCAGGCCCAGCCTGCGGCGCTTCCGCGGGAGGCGTCCCGACCGCCCGACCCGCCATTTCGCTGCCGCTGGCCGTGGCGGAGACGGATCCTGCCGGGGTGGCCTCTGCGACCTCCTTTCCCTGCCATGGCACTCCTCCTGGGGAGACGCCCGGCGCTGATGCTCAAGGCTGCCTCGCGACCGTGAAGCCGAGGCCGAGCCGCCACGCGACTACTCGGCCATTCAAGCGCTCTCCCTTGAGCCGCCGCTTCACCTGGCGCCTCGACATCACCTCAGCGGGTCCAGCCCCGTGTAGCGACTCAGCCTGCTGCCGCCATACCTCGCTGTCATCGCTCATCGCCGCCACCATACTCGGGTGGTGTCCGACGGCGTGTCCCTCCCGCTGAGACCCTCTCCTCCGCCGCCGCCAAGCCGCTGAGCTCGCCCGCCTCCCGCCGTTGTAGATGCTTTTTCGCCCGCGGTGCTTCCTCCTTCTCCTTCCTTCGGCCTGCGCGCGCGGTTGGCCTTCTTTCTCCGCTGCGATCATGGGCTTCGACGCCTCTTAGCTTCTCCGAGAGCCTCGCTGAGCGCAACCAATCGGAGTTAGCATGGGGAAGAGAACGAATCAGCACGCATCGGGACCATGGGGGCGAGGCTTACTGTGCTGATGTGACTCTTCTCTGCCGCATGACGACCTTGAACAGCTGCGAGGAGTCCACCGCCGCCGCCGCTTGCCCGGCCGAGGATCTCGGCGAAGCCGAGGCCCTCGGCCGCCATCCGGTGCCCTCCTGTGCATTGCCGTCCGCATATCGCACAAGGGCATCGCCGCCTTTCATGAGCGGCAGCACCGCCGCCAGGGAAGCCGCGATCACTCCCGAGGCGCCCAACCCCGATCGGGCCGCGTACTGCAAGGCAGTAGATCACCTTCCACGGGTCGCTTCTCCGAGATCGCCTCCTCCGCCACGACGGCGCTCTGAGTCGAACACCTTGCCGGTGTAGGCAGGAGGAGGTCGCCGTCGTATGTGAGGTAGAACCACTTGCCAGTGCCACCGCGAGTTGAGGAGACGAAGCCAAGGATGTAGGCCGCCATGCCTTGAGCGCACTGCCAGCTGCAAATGCCGCCCCGGACGGCCAACCGTCTCCCCGTCTCTCCTCCTCCTTCCCTTCTCCTTCCGCCCCGGACTTCTCAGAACAGGAGGCCTCGAAGACATAGAGCCACTGTGTCCGCATGCCAATGCCGAGTATCCCTCAGCACAACGCCTATGAAGACGACTGGGTGATGCAAAGGTTAGAGTGCAGCTGTGGAGCCTGTGCTAGTACTCAGAGCGCGCAGAAGCGCCCCACCCAAGATCCCAAAACCCATCGCCGTGGAACGCCGTAAAGCTTACGCACGCCCCGGGGGCGCGGGAATCGATCATCTCGGCGACGGCACGATCCACTGCCGCCGGATGCTCTGACCGAATGTGTGAGCCCCCTTTCTCCACTCGGGGCCACCAGCCCGCCTCCGCCACGGGAAAGCACGCACTCCCGCCCGCCACGCCGACGACATCGAATTTTGGGCGCCATTGGGAAAGAGGTCGAGCCGAGACGACGCTGAAGTCTCTCTCTCTCTTCTCTCTCCTCGCGAGCTCAAGTGCTTTCTCGGGCGGAGAAGGCAAAGGCAGAGAGCTGTGAGGAAAAGCAAGAGGAGAACCTCGCAGGTCGCCGCCTAGGTATTATACCCGACGCCTCGCCGCCCATCTTACCCGCATTAAAATGCGATCGCCTCCCGCACGCCCACTCGACACGCCCGACCCAGCTGCCACACTGCAGTCAAGTACCACCTGCACGGCACAGACCACCACACGCTTGCACCCAAGACGCCCCCACAAAGGATCCGGGTCACGAGCCCGGCCCCTGCCACCACGCATGGCCTCCGAAGCCGCAGCCGCATATCACATCCTCCGTGGGGGACTCCACAAGCACGCGCACGGCACCGCCACGATGGGGGAGTGGGACTCGCCACCTCCCGCTGGGGCGCCTCCATCGCGCCGCTGCCGCCTCGAAAAGGCGCCGCAAGACATGCCTCTACGTTTACTTTTGGGCAAAACGGGGTTTCTTCTTTCCTCAAAGTGAACCCTGGGCGACGGCCCATTTACGGTCCGTAGGTTCGCGGCTCGCCCATCTCGTGGTTCGACAGCCCACCTCGTGGCAACAGAGTCGGCGCTCGACGGCCCATACACGCTCTAGCCCCAGCAAAGGGGCTCAGCCCTAGCAAGATCCGAGGCCGATGACGCCTGAGTTGGGATCCCACGAGTAGCATCGAGCTTTCTGAACCCCATGGACGGGACCCAAGCTCCGCCTGTGCATACCGAAGGTGCTCTATGAAACGCTGCCTCCTGTGCCTAGTCGACGAAACGAACGGGGCACCCATGCTTTCACTTGGATCTTCCCTGCTAATCAAATTTTGATGGATCTAGTCGTGTTCGACACCTCCGTCGACGATAGCACGATGAAATCCACCCTCCTCCCCGGAAGGGACGCGGGAGGTGCGTGAAAAAACCAGCGACTGAGTACCGATTGATCCCCCCGTCATCACGAGCTCTGGGGCTTCCCCAACACGAGGACCGACTCGAAGATCGTCAGCAAAACCAACAACTCGGGACGAGCCGACGGGGCCCTGGGGTCGAGCGCCACAAAATAACTTGCTCACTAAGTGGGCACGCACAAGCCCCTCGGATGAGTGCATCCACTCCCTTCGAGGCCTCGAGGGAGCTACTCAGCGGCGCTTAGCCGCCTCGCCGGCCTGCACTGGCCCCGCAGACAGAACAAAAACACGCCACATAGTAAAGTGCAAGCCCTCGAAGGAGTCCCCAAAACTCCTCCGAGGCCTCGGGTACACCCGCCGGAGCGCTATGCGCAGCACTCGCGAAAGGCGATAGCAACCGAGGGAGC